>JBBDGP010002986.1:590000-603003 GCA_037952835.1 Lithobates septentrionalis
ACGGGTGCTGACAGTTGTGGTCTATAATGGTCGCCATGTTTATGTGGCTTCAACTGCATCAAATTGGGACAAGCCGCTGTGTTCGTGCAGCCACTCCGTCCTCATAGACTTGAATGGGCTGCCTGCATGCAGCACCCAGCGACTCAAACCGCATATACACACAGCCTATTCGTGGGCTATGGATCTCATGTGAGTGAGGCCTAAGGCAGAAGAAGAATCTGTACACGTCATGAGCAAATATGGCTGCCCTGAGTACACACAGTATTACAAATGATACAAAGAAACAAAGAAAAAAGACCCATTCATATTTGTGTACATTTTCATACATGCGATAAATGACATCATTTAGGATATTGACGCATGTTGCATTGAGCATGCCCAGTCATTTTTAGAGAACCCTGAACACACATCCACAAGCTGAAAAAACTTATTTTATTTACTTTGGCAGGTGTGTTTGTATTGCCATGTATATGCATAGGGTGCCTTTTACAATGAATGCATACATCACCAATCATTGAACCACAGTAACCCACACGAAAGCACGTGTGAATGCAGCCTAAAGCCGGCCATACATGGGTCGAATTCCCAAAAGAATTTTCTTTCGAAAATCTTATCTAAGAATTTTCATTTGAATTTCCAATTTGCGTGATTGAGCATGTTGGAAATTTTCTGAAAAACAAACGATTTACTAATTCATGATGGGAGAATGGTGCAAAAAATATAATCAAAAAAGAAATGAGCACAAGATAAGATTATTTCATCATATGAATGTATATCTCAAAAAACAAACAGAAGAACACACACACACACACATTCTCATAAAGTGAAACTGAAAGCAAGCCTCCAAGGACCTTGCCCAACTGCAATTTCCCGCCTCTGCTATTTAACCGCTTGCTTACCGGGGCGATTTTCACATTTTTCATATACATGGTAATGTCAGCGCTTGCTTGCTAGAAAATTACTTAGAACCCCCAAACATTATATTTTCTGAAAGCACAGGCCCTGGAAAATATAATGGTGGCTGTTGCAATTTTTTTGTATGTCACATATTTGCACAGCCATTTATTAAACACAAATTTTCAGGAAAAAATACACTTAAATTCATTTTGGTGCACAAACACAACATAATACCCATTTTTGTTTTTAGAAAACTTTAAAAGATGATGTTGCAGCAAGTAAATAGATACCAAGTTTTAAAATTGCGCATACCTGTGAAATGGTGACAAACTACAGAATCTAAAATTGTCATTCGGTGACGCTTTTTAAAGCATTTACAGATTATCAGTTTAGAGTTAGATGTGAGCTCTGGAGCTAGAATTATTGCTCTCACTCTGACGCAATGCAATCACCATTTACATATGTGACCTACTGTACATGCACGTTTGCATTCATGTATGAACACAGGGGAACAATTTTGTTTTCATTTCAATTATTTGTGAACTCTCACCTTGTAATACAACCCATTCAGTTTTAGACTGGATTCACATCTATGCCGTTTTAGTGCTTTTTGCATTTTGCACTACAGTTCATTTAACATGGCTTCCTAATCTGCAAAATGCAAAAAGCACTAAAACTGCATAGGTGTGAATCCAGCCTTGGGGCTTGAGTTGCCACCTCATCCCTTTAAACCCAAACACTTATGAATTACACAGGTTCTGAGGCTAATTTAATGCAGATAAGGCACCAAGTGAGTTTAATTACCACCTTCATCAGCCACAGAAGCTGTGTAATTAATATATGTTCGGGTTTAAAGGGATGAGATGGCAACACTACTTGGGGCCCTTTCACACTGATGCACATTTGATGTGTTCCCATTGACTTACAATGGAAGGTGCCTGCATTTTGAACAGTAGGGCTGGGTTCACACCTCCGACGCATGCGGCTCGCAGCAGGGGTCCGGTGCGTCCTTGTTCTCCGTTTCAGGGACGAATCAAATTTTTGCCTGAATTCGGGCTCAAACTGAGCCAAAGACGCACAGCACTCCTGTGCAATCCACTCCGGAGATATGTGAACCGGCTCCATAGAGAGCCGATCACAATCTCCTGTCATGCGAATTGGATGCAGGAAAAGTCGCATCCAATTCACATAGGTGTGAAACCAGCCTTACATAGGGATTGAATGGGGAATAGTTTTTGTACTTTTGTCGCCCTGGGAAAGTGTGGCAAAAGTGCACCAGTGTGAACGGGGCTTAAAATAGAAATGAAGGGCAATGTGTTTGTGTAGATCTATACCGTATATATCAAAAACAGTATCTCACAAAAGTGAGTACATCCCTCACATTTTTGTAAATATTTTATTATATCTTTTCATGTGACAACACTGAAGAAATGACACTTTGCTACAATGTAAAGTAGTGAGTGTACAGCTTGTATAACAGTGTAAATTTGCTGTCCACTCAAAATAACTCAACACACAGCCATTAATGTCTAAACCGCTGGCAACAAAAGTGAGTACACCCCTAAGTGAAAATGTCCAAATTGGGCCCAAAGTGTCAATATTTTGTGTGGCCACCATTATTTTCCAGCACTGCCTTAACCCTCTTGGGCATTAAATTCACCAGAGCTTCACAGGTTGCCACTGGAGTCCTCTTCCACTCCTCCATGATGACATCACAGAGCTGATGGATGTTAGGGACCTTGCGCTCCTTCACCTTCCATCTGAGGATGCCCCACAGATGCTCAATAGGGTTTAGGTCTGGAGACATGCTTGGCCATTCCATCACCTTTACCCTCAGCTTCTTTAGCAAGGCAGTGGTCGTCTTGGAGGTGTGTTTGGGGTTGTTATGTTGGAATACTGCCCTGCGGCCCAGTCTCTGAAGGGAGGGGATTATGCTCTGCTTTAGTATGTCACAGTACATGTTGGCATTCATGGTCCCCTCAATGAACTGTAGCTCCCCAGTGCCGCCAGCACTCATGCAGCCCTAGACCATGACACTCCCACCACCATGCTTGACTGTAGGCAAGACACACCTCTTTGTACTCCTCACCTGGTTGCCACCACACACGCATGACACCATCTGAACCAAATAAGTTTATCTTGGTCTCATCAGACCACAGGACATGGTTCCAGTAATCCATATCCTTGTCTTCAGCAAACTGTTTGCGGGCTTTCTTGTGCATCATCTTTAGAAGAGGCTTCCTTCTGGGACAACAGCCATGCAGACCAATTTGATGCAGTGTGCAGCGTATGGTCTGAGCACTGACAGGCTGAACCCCCACCCCTTCAACCTCTGCAACAATGCTGGCAGCACTCATACGTCAATTTCCCAAAGACAACCTCTTAATATGACGCTGAGCACGTGCACTCAACTTCTTTTGTCGACCATGGAGAGGCCTGTTCTGAGTGGAACCTGTCCTGTTAAACCACTGTATGGTCTTGGCCACTGTGCTGCAGCTCAATTTCAGTTTTGAAATCTTCTTATAGCCTAGGCCATCTTTATGTAGAGCAACAATTCTTTTTTTCAGATCCTCAGAAAGTTCTTTGCCCTGAGGTGCCATGTTGAACTTACAGTGACCAGTATGAGAGAGTGAGAGCGAAACACCAAATTTAACACACCTGCTCCCCATTCACACCTGAGACCTTGTAATACCAATGAGACACATGACACCAGGAGGGGGGAAAATGGCTAATTGGGCCCAATTTGGACATTTTCACTTAGGGGGGTACTCACTTTTGTTGCCAGCGGTTTAGACATTGTTGGCTGTGTGTTGAGTTATTTTGAGGGGACAGCAAATTTACACTGTTATGCAAGCTGTACACTCACTACTTTACATTGTAGCAAAGTGTCATTTCTTCAGTGTTGTTACATGAAAAGATAGAATAAAATATTTACAAAAAATGTGAGGGGTGTAATCACCCACTTAAAGGGACACTGGGGTTAAATCTATTTTTTTTTAACTGGTGCCTACAGGTAAGTTTATCATCAGGCTTACCTGTAGGCACAATAAATATCTCCTAAACGTATACCATTTAGGAGATATTCACATTGGCAATAGCCGATGTCACCATTGCATGCACAGTTACACTCTGCATTCAGTGCATTGATTGTGCTGTGAAATGCAGAGCGCTGTGCCATGGCCGGAGTCTGCAAACCTGGAAGAGCGGGTAATGATGGAAGCACCAGGGAGCCATGACAGAGCTGTGCTGGAGGGCTCCATGTGCAGGTAAGCTTGTCATAATGTGCTTGTATGCGGTGTATACTACTACATTATGACTTTGGCTGGGTTCACATATCAGGCTGCAGGTGGCAGTCTGGTGCGTTTCTGTTCACCAATTCAGGTGCAAATTTTTGCCTGAATTCACACCTGTACCAGACCCAAAAATGCACAGTACCTTTTCAAATCCACCGCGCAGCCGCTCTGGACATGTGGGAACTGGCTCCAATTCGCATATATGTGAACCCAGCCTTAAACCTGCAGGGGGCCCAATTTTTTCTTCATTTTTGTGGCTGTTTACCACGCTTTAAGTGTCCAAAAAATGGTCCTTCATTCAGCTCTATGCATTACAGCACACTGGGGGTTATTTACGAAACGCAAATCCACTTTGCACTACAAGTGCAAACTACAAGTTCAAAGTGCACTTGGAAGTGCAGTCGCTGTAAATCTGAGGGGTAGATCTGAAATGAGGGGAAGCTCTGCTGATTTTATCATCCATTCATGTGCAAGCTAAAATTATGTTTTTTATTTTCAATGCATGTCCCCCTCGGATCTACAGCGAGTGCACTTCCAAGTCCATTTTCAGTGCAATTTCAAGTTCACTTTGCACTTGTAGTGCAAAGTGGATTAGCTTTTAGTAAATACCCCCCACTGTTACAATGTAATGAGATGTGCTGCAAGAAAATGCAGACATGCCACATTTCTACACATACGGGGTGCATTCAATGACCATGGTTTACTATGTGCCCCTGTGCTGAGCGATGGGCATGCTGTGAATGACCCCCCTCAATGCCATGACACTGCTGGCAGACATGAATGATCACAACAAAGAGCAGGCCATATCATCAGATACAAGGATGGATCACCCCCCATACACACAATGGTACAGATACTACACAGAGGAAGGGCACACACTATATATAGAGAGCAAGGACACACACATATGTGTATATATAAAATACACACACAGAGTGGAAGGTGTACATTCATTCATTCAGCTGCTGATCAGCACAGCCATGTGCAGGGGGTCCCTTTGTGTCCCCTCCCCCCTCATCACTCACCGAGAAGAGTGTGGAGTAGAAGGACAGGGAGAATTTGATGCAGTAATAGGAGCGCAGTGTGGCCCTCCATGTGTCCATTCCTGACATCTCTGCTCCGATCAGATGTCCGGGGCTCCCAGCTCCGCTCTCATTGTCAGCACTTCCGTATGGAGAGAGAATACAGGGAGGGGACACCGCCACTAACCCTTCACTGCCCGGATCCACCTACCTCCCACACACACACACCTCTCCCATACACAGTACAGCCTGATATCAGAGCAGTGTGACCGATCTCCGCTCATCTATCCCCGGCACCACCAGGGAGTCATTACATTGTACATTCTTTATACACAATACAACTGTATACAGCACTGAGCTCCATGTATACAGCATGGCCCCAAACACTGGGGAGGCGCCATCTAGCGGTGGGGATAAGAGGAGCTGTGTGTGTATGGTAGGGATGATCAGTGTCCTGGGGAGAATATACAAAGCTGACAATACTGAGTCTCTCTCTCTCTCCCCCTCCCCCCTCTCCCTCTCTCTCTCCCCTCCCCCACTCCCCTCTCCCTCCCCCCTCTCTCACTCCCCCCCCTCTCTCTCTCTCCCTCCCTCCTCTTTCTTCCAATCACTCCCCCTCTCTCTCTCCCCCTCACCCCCCTCTCTTTCTCTTTCTCCCCTCTCTCTTTTCTTCCCCCCTCTCTCTGTCTCCCCCCCTTCTCTCTCCCCTTCCCCCTCCTCTCCCATTCTCCCCTTCCTCTCTCTCCTCTCTCTCTTCTCTCTCTCTCTCTCTCTCCCCCTTCTCCCTCTCCCTCTTCTCCCCTCCTCTCTTTCTCCCCTCTCTCTCTCCCCCCCCCCCTCTCTCTCCCTAATCATCTCCCTCACCATCTCCCCCTCTCTCTCTCTTTCTCCCCCTCTCTCTCCCTCTTTCCCCCCCCCCTCTCTCTCTCTCTCTCTCCCCTTCTCCCCTCTTTCTCTCCCCTTCTCCCCCTGTCTCTTTCTCCCCTCTCTCTCTTTCTTCCCCCTCTCTCTTCTCTCCTCTCTCTCTCCCCTCTCTCTCTCCTCCCCTCTCTCTCTCCCCCCCTCTCTCTCTCCCAATCATCTCCCTCACCATCTCCCCCACTCTCTCTCTCCCCTCTCTTCTTTCTCCCCCTCTCTCTCCCTCTTTCCCCCCTCTCTCTCTTCTCTTCCTCTCCCTCCTCTCTCACTCCCCCTCCCTCTCTCTTTCTCCCCTCCCTCTCTCTTTCTCCCCTCCCTCTCTCTTTCTCCCTCACTCTCTCTTTCTCCCCTCTCTCTCTCTCTTTCTCCCCTCTCTCTCTCTCTCTCTCTTTCTCCCCTCTCTCTCTCTCTTTCTCCCCTCTCTCTCTCTCTTTCTCCCCTCTCTCTCTCACCCCCTCTCTCTGTCTCCCCCTCTCTGTCTCCCCCTCTCTTTCTTCCCCCTCTCTCTTTCTTCTCCCCCTCTCTCTTTCCCCCAATCACTCCCCTCTCTCTTTCTCCCCCCTCTCTCTTTCTGCCCCCTCTCTCTTACTCTCCTCTCTCTCCCTCCTCTCTCTCTTCCCCCTCTCTCTCCCCTCTCTCTGTCTCCCTCTCTCTCTCTCTCTTTCTTCCCCCTCTCTCTTTCTTCCCCCCTCTTTCTCCCCCCTCTCTCTCTCTCTTTCTCCCCCTCTCTCTTTCTCTCCACTATCTCTCCTCTCCCCCTCTCACTTCCCCCTCTCTCTCCCTCCCCCCTCTCTCCCTCCCCCTCTCTCCCTCCCCCCCTCTCTCTCTCTCTCTCTCTCCTCTTCCAATCACTCCCCTTCTCTCTCTCCCTCTCTTTCTCCCCTCTCTCTCTCTCTTTCTCCCCCTCTTGACCCCTCTCTCTGTCTCCCCCCTCTCTCTCTCCCCTTCTCCCCCCTCTCTCTCTCCCCTTCTCCCCCCTCTCTCTCTCTCTCTCTCTCTCTGTCCCCTTCTCCCCTCTCTCTCACCTTCTCCCCTCTCTCTCTCTTTCTTCCCCCTCTCTCTCTTTCTTCCCTCTCTCTCTTTCTCTCCTCTCTCTCCCCCCTCTCTCTCTCCCTCCTCTCTCCCCCTCTCTCTCCCCTAATCACCCCCGCTCTCTCTCTCCCCCTCTCTCTTTCTCCCCCCTCTCTCTCTCTCCCTCTTCCCCCCCCCCTCTCTTTCTCTCCTCTCCCTCCTCTCTCTCTCTCCTCTCCCTCCTCTCTCTCTCCCAATCACTCCCCCTCTCTTTCTCCCCCCTCTCTCTCTCTTACCCCCTCTCTCTCTCTTACCCCCTCTCTCTGTCTCCCCCTCTCTCTCTTTCTCCCCCCTCTCTTTCTTCCCCCTCTCTCTTTCTTCCCCCTCTCTCTTTCTCTCCTCTCTCTCCCCTCCCCCCTCTCTCTCTCCTCTCTCCCCCTCTCTCTTTCTCCCCCCTCTCTCTCTCTCTTTTCTCTCCTCTCTCTCCCTCCTCTCTCTTTCCCCCTCTCTCTCCCCCTCTCTCTTTTTCTCTCTCTCTCTTTCTTCCCCCTTTCTCCCCCTCTCTCTCTTTCTCCCCCCTCTCTCTCTTTCTCCCCCCCTCTCTCTCCCTCAATCACTTCCCCCTCTCTCTCTTTTTCTCTCTCACTCTTTCCCCCCCCCCTCTCTCTTTTTCTCTCATCTCTCCCTCTCTCTCTCTGTCTCCCCCCCCTCTCTCTCTTTTCCCCCCTCTCTCTCTTCCTTCTCTCTCTTACTTCCCCCTCCCCCCTCTCTCTCTCCCTCCCCCCTCTCTCCCTCCCCCCCTCTCTCTCTCTCACACTCTCTCTCCTCCCCCCTCTCTCTCTTCCCCCTCTCTCTCTCCCCCCTCCCCTCCATAAAAATGTAATTTGGGTACAGTGTTGCATGACCTTGCAATTGTCTTTCAAAGTGTGACAGCGCTGAAAGCCTGAGCAGGAACAGGGTAAAAGTGTCCAGTAGGCAAGTGGTTATTTTTAATTTGATTCTTTTTAAATCAAAGGCATGTAGCAGAATACATTTTGCCCAAAACTTATGAAGAAATGTGATTTTTTTTTTTTTTGTATTGGATATGTTTTGTAGCAGAAAGTAAAAACTATTGGTTATGTATGTGGCCAGGCTGTGAAAAAGTCTCACACATGTGGTATCGCCATTATTAGGAGAAGTAGCAGAATATATTTTGGGGTGTCATTTTTTTCTATATACATGCTATGTGTTAGAAATATCTTATAAATGGAACTTTGTGTAAAAAATAAATAAATAAATAAAAGTTTTCATTTTATTTCCACATTTTCTAAAAACTTGTCGAAAAAATTACATTTTCAAAAGACTCATAATGCCTCATAGATTATACGTTGGGGTGTTTACTTTCCAAAATGGGGTCATTTTTTGGGCGTTTCCATTGTCCTGGTGCTCCAGGACCTTCAAAAGTGTAAGAGGTAGTCAAGAAATGATATGTGTAATTTATGCTCCTAGAATGCCTGAGACCCCATTCACACAGGGACGACTTGTCAGGCGACCTAGTCGCCTGACAAGTCGCCTCCCGTTCTGTACTATGGAGCCGTTCTAAGGGGAGCGACGCAAGTCACTCCGACTTAGAAAAAGTTTCCTGTACGACTTCGGGGGCGACTTGCATAGACTTCTATGCAGAAGTCGTTTTGCAAGTCGCCCGGGCAGTCGTTTGCAGGTCGCCTCGCTGAGGCGACCTGCAAGTCGTGTTGCCCCTGTGTGAATGGAGTCTTAAGGTGCTCCCTACATGTTGGGGCCTCTCTATGTGGCCAGGCTGTGTAAAAGTCTCACACATGTGGTATCGCCATACTCAGAAGAAGTAGCAGAATGTGTTTTGGGTTGTAATTTATGGTATGCATATGCTCAGTGAGAGAAATAACCAGTTAATATGAAAATTTTGTCAGAATTCTTTTTTTTTTAAATCTTCATTTTGCAAAGAATTGTGGGAAAAAACTTCAAAAAACTCACCATGCCTCTTACTAATTACCTTGGGCTGTCTACTTTCTAAAAATAGGTCATTTGGGGGGTATCTGTACTGTCCTGGCTTGTTAGGGTCTCAAGAAATGAGATAAGCCGTCAGTACATCAGGTGTCATCAATTTTCAATGATTGGCACCAGAGATTGTAGACTCTATAATTTTCCCAAAGACCAAATATTTGGTCTTGAGTTATTTGGGTTATTTTTACCAAAGATATGTAGCAGTAAAAATTTTGGGGAAAATTTTATGAAGAAAAATTATTAATTTGCTAAATTTTATAACAGGTAAGCGTTATTATAGGCTAACCCGTAGGTAACGCTTTAATGTTGATTTCAAATATGAGTCTTTATAAGTTAGATTTTTGTAGCTCGGGATGTTTAAATACAGACTGAAAGTTACTTAACCACTTACAGACAGCCCGCCAACACGCAATGTACTGCGGTCGGGTGGCCCGCACAGGCAAAACTAGGTACCTGTACATTGACTCCGGGCTTAGGGTGCACGCATGGGCACCTGCCGTGATTCTACACAGCGGGAGCCAGTGTCATTGGTACAGTGACATTGTACAGTATTATGTATGTCAGTTAGTGTCAGATTGTCCACCACACTATCGCAGTCCCATTATAAGTCGCTGATCACGACTAGTGATACTATAGTAGTATAACAACAAATATTACTATAGTTTGTAGGTGCTATAAAACTTTCACCAAACCAATCAATATACACTTATTCAGATTTTTTTTTTAAATCAAAGACATGTAGCAGAATACATTTTAGCCAAAACTTATAAAGAAATGTGCTTTAAAAAAAAAATATTGGATATGTAGCAGAAAGTAAAAAATATTGTTTTTTTCGGTCTTTTTTGTTTATATCACAAAGAATAAAAAACCTGATCAAATACCTCCAAAAGAAAGCTCTATTTGTGTTAAAAAAAATGATATAAATTTTGTTTGGGTATAGCATTGCATGACTGGGCAATTACCAGTTAAAGTAATGCAGTGCTGAACAGCAAAAAATGGCCTGGTCATGAAGGGGGCAAATTCTTCTGGAGCTCCAGTGGTTAATATTAAGAAGAATTGGGAAAGGTCAGTGACACTGAGCAGGGCCGTCTTTAATATTGACTGGGCCCTGGGCAAACATTTTCTTGCCCCCCCCCCCCCCCGAGGCAAATCCGCTCTCCGCATGCTTTGAGACATACAATAAATAGCAGCTAGACTCAGTTTACTGAATCAGATCAGGCAGCTATTGGAATTGGTTGCCAGAGGTTACAGTGTATCATTGCTGCTCACTGACTGGCTGCTATGCTAGAGGTTACAGCACACAGTATGGCTCATTGTTATTTTCTAGAGCAGTGGTCTCCAAACTTTGGCCATCCAGTTGTTCAGGAGCTACAATTCCCATCATGCCTAGTCATGTCTGTGAATGTTAGAGTTTTAAAATGCCTCATGGGATGTGTAGTTCTGCAACATCTGGAGGGCTGTAGTTTGGAGATCCCGGTTCTAGAGGTTACATCACGCGACTTCTGCTCGTTTATTGGTTGCTAAAGATTACTGTACATCAATCCTGCTCACTGATTGATTGCTAGAGGTTACTGGACATCTATAACACTCACTAATTGGTTGCTAGAGGTTACTGCACATTATTACTGATCACGGATTGATTGCTAAAGGTTACAGCACATCATTTCCTCACTGCCTGCACACCATGGACTGAGGAGGTGAGGGGACCCATTAATAGACAGAAAATGTCTAGGGATCCTACGACTCCTGGGATCAGTGGCAATTCTGGAAGGTTGATGGGATCAGTGGCAGTGGTGGGGGGATGGGATTTGTTAGGAGGCACTACACTGTGACAAATTCTGAATCATATAGAGCAAAGCTGGAAATTTTTGGCACATATTTAGTAGGGGATTCTACCAGTGGCGGAAGTATAGGGGTCGCTGAGGTCGCCATGGCGACTGGGCCCCATGCTGCAAGGGGCCCTTGAGGGCCCCCCTGTTTATCTTGATAGGAGCGGGGCAGCTGAGATCGATCTCCCCAATCATCAGCCAAACTGTAATCGGCACTGTGCGGGGAGCTTGTCACACTGATCTAAAGTGAAAGCACAGTGTGTGCTGTGCTCTTTGTCTCCCCCTACAGTGCAGTACCCAGCAGGAAGAGGTAAGGTAAAGCACTGCCGTTTTTGAAAAGGCTTTCTGCATGTGTGTATGTGTGTGTTTATATGTGTGTTTATATGTGTGTTCATGTATGTGTATGTGTTTGCATGTGTTTATGTGTGTATTTATATATGTATATGTGTTTGTGTGTGTATATACAGTATATGTGTGTGTATATTATGTGTGTGTTTATCTATGTGTGTGTGTGTTTAGATGCAGTGGTGGCTTGTGCATTAAGGGCGCATGGGCACCGCTCCCTCTCTCCAACCACCCCTCTATCACCAAAGATAGATTCATGCATTGCATGAATCTATCTATGGCCGCCGCTGCCACCCCCTATTCAGGCGCCCAGCCCCTTTTTGGGCGCAGGGAACCTGAATTACAGCAGCGGGGGGTGTTTATGAAGCACCAAATTAGAGCCATAGGCTCTAATAGGCATCAAAAAAGGTGACTTTACAGGCCACTCAGCTGTGTTAGAAAAGTGAATGACTATTCGCTTTCCTAACACTAAACTGCCTCTACGCCAATCAGGTGCTCGGGTCTGTTACCCGTCACCTGATTGGCTGAAACGACAGGCGCCACTATTGGACACCTATCAGGAGGAGAGGACGGGAGATGAGGACAGCAGGAGACGCATGGAGGACCCCACTCGTCGCAGTCACCCGCTGCCCCACCAAGACAGGGTAAGTGCCGGTGAGCGGTCGGGGGTCACACTGGGGGCATTCAAGGGCACACTAGCAGCATTTAATGGGCACACGGCAGCATTTGATGGGCACACTGACAGCATTTGATGGGCACAGTGGCAGCGTTTGGCACAGTGGCTGCAATTGATGGCACAGTGGCTGCGTTTGATGGAACACTGGCAGCATTTAATGGGCACAGTGGCAGTGTTTGATGGCACAGTGGCAGCATTTGAGGGGCACACTGGCAACATTTGATGGGCACACTGGCAGCATTTGATGGGCACACTGGCAGCGTTTGATGGGCACAGTGGCTGCGTTTGATGGGCATAATGGCAGCGTTTGATGGGCATAGGGGCAGCGTTTGATGGGCATAGTGGCAGCATTTGGCACAGTGGCTGCAATTGATGGCACAGTGGCAGCATTGAAGTGTCACAGTGGCAGCATTTGATGGCACAGTGGCAGCGTTTGGGCACAGTGGCTGCGTTTGATGGCACACTGGCAGCATTTAAGTGGCACAGTGGCAGCGTTTGGGCACAGTGGCAGCGTTTGATGGGCACAGTGGCAGCAATTGATGGGCACCGTGGCAGCGTTTGATGGGCACAGTGGCAGCAATTGATGGGCACAGTGGCAGCAATTGATAGCACAGTGGCAGCGTTTGATGGGCACAGTGGCAGCGTTTGATGGGCACAGTGGCTGCATTTGATTTTTTTTCAAAAAAATTTGGCGCCCCCCAAAAAATTTTGAGCACCAGCCGCCACTGTTTAGAGCTATGTATGCACATTTTATGTATGCATGTTTAATCCTGACACCCTATATGTGTACAATCAGGACTGATTTTTTTTTTCTTGCTCGTTCAAAGTACCAGCAACAAAATGCTGTTCCTCTGAAAAGCGATCCATGCTCAGATCACTTTTCAGAGGCATTTGACAGACGGTAAAGAGGCAATATGTTGCCTCCTAACCACCTGTTTTAACCCCTTAAAGTGATTGTAAAGGTTTGTTTTTTTAAATAACAAACATGTCATA